>CM053792.1:343861746-343881746 GCA_028749045.1 Cupressus sempervirens | reverse complement strand
ACACTTTTAATAGGTTTGATTCTCTTGGAGATTTGGCCCAAGAGGAAGGTACCCCAGTTGAGCTTCTTCCTGAGGTCAAAGGGAAATAGGAGATTCAAGTTGGGGATATGCAGAGTGAGGATAAGATTCTAACTACAGGGGAACAACAGGTTGGACAGTTGGATATTAATTTGCCTCCTCTTGTTCAGGATATTGGAGATATTGGTGAATCACAGGGTTTGATGGGTCCTATCTTGGCAATTCCTATCCCCAATTTTCCCAAGGGGAACCCAAATTCTACAAAGGGTAATAAGGCTCCTCTGGTCTTAGGCATATAGTAGAAATATTTCAAAAAGGGGTCTTTGGATAAACCATCAAAGAGTGGTAGGAAGACTAATTAGGAGAAGGTGAAGATAATGGGTGAAAATTTGGTTGAGTCTGGGTCTGTGAAACCCATTGATTCTCATTTCTCTCACCCCCATAAAGAATGTGTTGTCATGGAATGTAAGGGGGTTGAACATCATCCCCATACAAAAGGTTGTTCGTAGACTAATTGAGTCTTAGTCTCCTAATGTGATCTTTATTTAGGAAACTAAGCTTACAATGGAGGGATTTGCTAACTATGTTTCACGGATTTGGCCCCAAGGCTCTTGGTAGGGAGTAGGTAATTTGAATAGTTCATGAGGAGTGGCTTGCTTTTGGGACCCTAGAAAAGTTTCCCCCTTATGGTGGACCTCCAGTCAGTTCTCCATCTCTTTGGTTGCTTCTAGTATTGAAACTGGAGAAAGGTGCCTCTTATCCAATATACATGCTCCTACTGATTTTTTAGGTAAATCACATTTATGGGCTCATATCATATTAATCTGATCACTGGACCCTTTTCTCCCATGGAATATGGCTAGGGACTTTAATGCTATCACTAGTCTGGAGGAAAAATGAGGTGGGCTAGCTAGGCTAGACCCATCTTCAAATTTTCTTAGGGATATGATTGGCTCATTGAATCTCATTGATGTGAAGACAAACAATTGTGTCTTTACATGGAATAATAAGAGATGTGGGAGTGAGGCTATCTCAGAAAGGCTTGACAAATTTTTGGTTTCCTGCTACTGGATGAACAATAGGTGGATCACCAATTCTAAAATTCTTGACTAGAGGGGCTTTGACCACTAGCCCATTAAGCTCTCCATCACCTCATACAGTGTCACCAAATGTCCCTCCTTCAAATTTCAATTGATGTGGCTTAGAGACTTGTCTTTACCTAACCTTATGGTGGATTGGTGATATGAGTGGAAGCCTGCCCATGAGATGGCTATGTACACTTTCAGTAAGAGGCTCCAACATGTGAAGTACATGATTAAGAGATGGAATAAACTTCATTTTTGGAATCTCCATGCTCAAAAGGTAGCTACTCAGACCAAGCTGGATAATATTACCTGTCAGATTAGAGATTAGGGGATGCCATCTGATTTGAGTAAAGCTGAGACCTCGACTCTAAAGGGACTGGAGGAATGAGAGCTTCGGGAGGAGATTTTATGGAAGCAAAAATCTCATGTTGATTGGTTAAAGGAAGGGGATAGGAATTCTTCTTTCTTTCACAACTCAATGAAGGCTCAGAGATAGGGTAATTCTATCTCCTCTCTTGTCTCATTTGATGGTGGCCGGATCTCATTCTATGGAGAAATTGCTAGGGAGGCTATCAATTATTTTTCTAATCTTTTCACTAGGGAAGCTCTTCCTATTGAGTCTAAGGAGCATGCTATTTTGGACTATATTCCCCTCTTGGTCTCTACTAAGATGAATGAGGCCCTCTTAAGCCCCATCTTGTTACCAGAACTAGAGAAAGTTGTTTTTAATATGAAAAAGGGCAAGGCCCCTGGTCCAAATGGCTTTCCAGTTGAATTTTTCTAGGAGTTCTGGGAAATAATAAAGTTTGATCTCCTTGAACTGGTACACGAATCTCATAGAAATAAATAGATGTTGAAGTCTTTGAATTCTACTTTCTCAGCTCTTATACCTAAGAAGGAAGAGGCTAATAGGTTGGACAAATTCAGGCCTATAGCGTTATGTAATGTTGTCCATAAGATTATTACCAAACTAATCGGTGAGAGACTCAAACCATTCCTTGGTTCTTTGATCTCTACTAAATAGGGTGGTTTTGTTGAAGGTAGACAGATTTTGGATGGAGTTGTGATAGCAATGGAGGCAATCCACTCTATGTCGAGATCCAAGGAGAAAGCTATGTTTATTAAACTTGACATGGCTAAAGCTTATGATTGGGTGAGCTACGAGTTCTTACAAAAAATTCTCTTGGCTTTTGGTTTTGATGAGGAGTGGGTGAATTGGGTTCTAAGCTAAGTGACCTCTTCCTCCTTCTTAGTTCTCATGAATGGGGAATGGTTTGATTTGTTTGGAGCCTCTCGAGGACTTTGGCAAGGGGATCCTTTATCTCCCTATTTATTCATCATTATGGCTGAGGGTCTTGGCAGATTTTTAAAATCACAAGTGGGGCAGGGTCTTATCCAAGGTTGGAGATGGAATAATAATCTTCCCTCTTACTCTCATCTTTAGTTTGTGGTTTACACTGGGTTAATGGGCATGGCTAGAATTAGTGATGTAGGAGCATCCAAAGGTATAAGGGCAATCCCGTGTCACCCAAAAAAAAATGTACTTAGACTTAGTTTCTGTTTCATGTATTTACATTTTTGGATACCGACTTAGTTTCTGTTTCATGTATTTACATTTTTGGATACCCATTTGGCTCAAATAAAGGTTCCAACTCTCATAGTTCAACTATCAGTGCATTTGAAAATCCCAAAAAAATAGGAGCATGTATTTGGGCCATCATTTCGGTAAACTAGAAGGTGTGAATTGGCCAGATGAATGTAATCATGATTTAGAGCATTTCAAAAAAAGAATCAGGTCAATAGGCTCCATGGTTTGAAAGTTATTGCAGTTTTTTGAGTTTTGGAGACCTCCTAAGAATGCTTCAAAGTCAGGTTTGGGGCATTAAATGACCTCAAAAAGGGTCAAAAAATGAGGGACAAGCGAAGCTGGTCCATAGGGCTATAGAGCGCTTCGAGAGCTTTTCGAAAATGTAAACGGTTCGTCAATCAGAGCTACGGTTCAAAAGTTATGCCTCCCGGAAGTTCGGCTACCATTTCTGGATTCTTCTAGATTTGCACCAACTTCTAACGCAGCTTCTGGAACCTTCTATTTTGTCGGTGGATGCCTACTAGCACTTTCTAGAATGTGCTCCTAGTCCTTAACCCTCCGGGGTCTATTTAAGGAGATTTCTGGCATTGTAAAAGGCAGTTCGGAGTGGAGTTTGAGAGGGGGTGCTAAAAGGAGAAATATTCTCCAGATTTATGCTATTGTAAGCCCTTAGGGCATGTTTTGAAGTTTATTTTATCTGCACTATTTGTACTAGCTTATTTTCTCAGTTAATATAATTTTCCCTTTCTGTTGGTTCCATTCTGTTCTTGGGTTGTGTCCCCATCAATTAGTGAGGTAGTGAATTTCAGGTGAGCTTTGGATACCTATTTGAAAGCCTCAGGGAAACATATTAATGATGATAAATTGTCTATTTATTTCTTTAACACCCCTCAACTTATTCAGAACAAGATTGCAAGGATTCTTAGATTTCAAATCAAATCTCTTCCTTTGATGTACCTTGGGGTTCCTTTAGTCTTGGGTTCTCAATGAAGAGATTACTGGTAGGGGATTTTGGATAAATTCCAGAGTAAGGTTAGTCACTAGACTTACAGATGGTTATCTTCAGTTGGGAGAGTGGTTCTCCTTAAGACTGTGGTGCAGTCTCTCCCAATTTATAGATGTTGTGTTCAAGTTGCCCCTTCTAGCTTTCTGAGGGATTTTGATGTTTTATCTAGGCAATTCCTTTGGTCTAGAAGCCTTCTTTCCTCAAAATGGAGCCTTGTTAAGTGGGAATCTATGTGTAGGCCAAAGCATGCAGAGGGACTTGGTTTTAGGTTGATGGCTCTTGTTGTCATGGCATTGGCTGCTAAGCTATACTAGAGATGGCATAAATGTCAGGATCAGGATTGGGCCAAGATTCTTCGCCACAAGTATTTTTCAGGTGCCGATTATCTGGATGTACCAAGACTTACTCTGGCAGGTAAAGGTTCATGTATTTGGGACACTCTTAAGAAGGGCGCTCAACTTATTAAGGAGGGTCTCTTCTGGATTTGCAATAGTGGTTCAGATGCCCTATTTTGGCAGGACTCTTAGGATGGCCATCCTCCCATTCTCTGTAGCTTCCCCCAACTTCAGACTCTTTGGCACATTTTTACCAATTTTGGATGGGTTATGGTGGAGCACTTTAAGATGGTCAAGCATTTGGGTCAGGTGGAGGTGACTTGTTGGAAGGACCCTCAGGAGTGGCCCATGGGTGGCTCTAATGGTGACCATGTTATTCTCACTAAAACTTTAGAAAGTAGGTTTTGTAGCTCTATCCATGAGCAGGATGTCTTGGCCTGGAGTCCTAGCCCAAAAGGCAAGTGTATTGTGGCTCAAGGTTATGCTATACTTGACAAGAACCTACATGGTCCAAATGAGGTGAACTGATGGAAGAAGGTTTGGTTTAACCTTTCTTGGCCAAAATGTAATTTTTTCTTATGGTTGCTGGCTCAGAACAAATGCCACGATTGGGAGAATCTTAGCAAACAAGGTTTTCAAGGACCTTCAATCTGTTTCCTCTATTCAAACAATGAGTAATGTACTTCTCACTTGTTTTTTCTCTACCCTTATTCAGGAGAGATATGGAACAGATGGTGGGAGGCTTGGTGACATGTTTGTGCTCATACATCCTCTTTAATTGACTTCTGGGAGAGTTTGGGCAAACCTCCTGTGAAGACTTCTTTTTTGTGACTTGCTTGGATGGTCGAGATGTCCCTCATTCTTTGGAATCTTTGGTTGGAGCAAAACCACAAAATTTTCTATGACTCCAAGTTAGAAAGTTTGTATCTATGGAGGATTATTCTTAGTAGGTTTCAAGAGACCATCTCTGCAAAGTGTGATATGTCTGAAAGTATTGATCCTGGTGATTTTGCTACTGTGAAAAATTTGAATTTGAGAGATAGTAGACTTGGGGACAACCTTGGAAAAAGACCTTGCCAGGGCAAGCAATGGGTTTGTGAGGATGGGAGGTGGACTCCCCCCCCCCCCCTCGGTTGGGATTTTGAAGATTAATACGAATGGGTCTTCTCGTGGGAACCCTGGTCATGTTGGTATTGGGGGCATAGGTAGAGACAATGATGGTGGTATGGTTTTTCTCTTCTCTACCTACAAAGGTTAATACTCTAATAATCTGATGGAGGCCCTTGCTATTAAGACTGTAGTTGATAGAGGTTGCTCTTTAGGCTAGAAGAGGACCATCTGTGAGCCTAATTCTCAGATTATTGTGGACATGTTGAATAGTTAAAGCTTGGAGAATGTTAGTTGGCAATTAGCTACTTTGGTCAGACAAACTTTAATTCTCTGCAATTCCTTAGACTTTGTCTCCTTTTGTCATATCCCTCAAGAATGGAACAAAGTGGCTGATTGGTTGGCAAAGTGGGCTTTAGAGAAAGTGGATGGGTGCGATATTAGTGGAAGGAAGGAATTACCTACGGAGTTTAGTGGGATTGTTGAGCAGCTGATATTGGGTGACATGAGTATGTATTGTTTTTGTGGGCTATGGGCCTTTTTTTTGTACTCTATTTTTGGTTAAATAAATTTTTACCCCCTCTTTTTCAAAATAAAATAAAATATGAGGTTGTTATAAAATATCATTTGTATACTGATTAATAATAGATCAATTATCAATACTATATTTAATACTCATATGTTTAGTTATTAAGATTAATAATATCAATTATTGGTCCAATCGATTAACTAATTATCATTATTTCTAATATTAGAAATGCACTAATTATATTAATTAAGCATACATGTTAATATGTTTGTTTACAAATCAATTATGGGTTTGGTAAAAATGTTACCTTTTTGGTCATCTCATTCTCCAATGAGTTCCAAGTTAGACTTGGCTTTTTTCAATTCACCTCAATGAAATATATTGAGTTTTCTATCCGTAAATGTTTGAAATTTCTCTTAGATAAATATATCATCATGATCAATCATTGTATCTATAAATCTTTTGGAAGTCATGAGAAGTTTTACCTTAACTTATTTTGGACTGGCATGCCTCAACCATCAAAACCTAAAAAATGTTGTCCAATCCTATCCTCCAAAAGGTTGAAAGTTAGAAATATTTATCAATTATGAAACCATAAGGATGTCTCATATCCTTATCCTAGGCTTAGACTCCTTTTGATACCTTTCATTCCTCCTAATAATGCCAAGTCTCGCCTCCTATATCTTACATGCATTCTACATTCTCTATCTCTCAACCTAGTGAGGCCCCTTTGATTCTTCATCTAAAGAAATAAAATTATAACATATTTACTGAACCTTAATCATTTCAAATTTAAATAAAAACCAAATGAAATATAAGTTCTCATGAAAAGAATTACAGATGACATGCAAGGGATTGTAAGATATTTACCCAAACCATATCCTCTCCAATGACACTTTGTAATGGATTAATTCTATTGGGACAACCAATGTATATCCCAATAGATGAATTTATTCTAAAGAAACTTAAATTAGATAAATTAGATAGATTTTTCTCCATAGAAAATATCCTATAGTGATTAGTTTAGATAATAAATATACCCTTGATGATGATGATAATGATATTTTAAAGAGAAGTAATGATTTTAATGGAAATGATTCTTATGATATGTATGAGATTATTGAAATTTTCATGAGTTATATGCTAGACTTTTGTAATCCTATCCCTAAGTCCTTTTCAAAACTATAGTGACTAATGATTAGAATAGTAATTATGGTCCTTTTTTAAAACATGCAATGGTTATACTTTCCACTTTTGATGTTGCACCTATTTCAAATTTCCTACCTTACCCAAATAATGATGACCGAAATTGGGGGACAAGTGATATGATTTCCTAGATCTCCATGTATGATGGATTATTTTATAGGTATTTTTTTTTAATGTGCTCCCAAATGATGTACTATTTATTATATATTATGTTTAAATTTCTTTAGATAACCCATGTTACTCCATTGATACAAGGTATACGACATGATCAACCTATTGTGTCATTTTGATTCACCTTTTTTTTATCTAAATTCTTTGATATACCATATCCATATACTCTAATTTTATCATAC
This sequence comes from Cupressus sempervirens, assembly GCA_028749045.1. Lineage (NCBI taxonomy): Eukaryota > Viridiplantae > Streptophyta > Pinopsida > Cupressales > Cupressaceae > Cupressus > Cupressus sempervirens. Next base: position 343,874,519 of record CM053792.1, on the reverse strand, counting down.
ATATAGCTTTATGATATCTAATTAGGAGTAATCAAAATTGGTAGGATTCATCTATTAGTTTTTATCTCTATAATGATAACCCAAAAAAGCTTATGTGTGTATCTCTTATGTCATATTTGTAATACCAAACCTAAAGATCCTTAGAAACAAGGAAAAACAAAGCTAAAAAAATTAATATGATGCAACAAGAAGCATTCACACAGATATTGTAATGGAAGACTAATAGAAACCAACTACCAAAGATCCCCAAGTGTCACTACTTACCAACACATTCATTTACCACCTACATGAATTAAGCATACACTATTCATTCTAAGTTGTAAGTTAACATTTAATATGACATATATATCTTAAGCTCAAAATACACATTCCTAGATGATTAATTATATAGGTTAAATTGTTATTACCATGATCAAATCCCTAGGGATAACTTCTCAAAATACATGCTCGATCTGATCTATTTTGATCTAGGAAGATGCAGTACCCCAAAGGGTATCCAAAACTACGATTTGAATTTTTAAAAAGTTTGTGTAGGCACCCACTATTTTTCATAGGACAAACAATTTGGAGGCTTGTGAAAGTCAAAATTGGCTCCATGCAAGTATTCTCCACAAGCAAGGAAATTCTACTACCAAGTTCATATGAGAAAGAAAAGATCATAGTACACTTTTCTTAGCCATACGAGAGAATGAATATCTCATATGAAAAATTGCTAATTCATACGAGAATGCCTCTACCTATGAAAATAGGATGAAAATAGTCTTAAAAGGCATAAAAGAAGTAATAAAATGATGAAACATCTATACTGAGGAGTACCAAATCCACATAAATTAAGGAGCATAGAAATGAATCTAAAGGTCTAGTCATGCTAAAATATAAATTACATTTAAGATCTTAGCAACTAAGTTCAATATCATCATGATAAAGTAAGTAAATAAGCAACCTCACAATGTATGGAATGTGACACCATAGATGCAACATCTAGACATGATATCAAGGTATCAATAATAACATAAATTACAAGGAAACATAAATTAGATGACTTGAGAATTGAAGTAAAACATTAAACTTTGGTCTTGAATTAGAAGTAGACAAACGATGTACACATGTCCCTAGTAGTGGTATGGGTAACTAAATCTCCCAACCACATGGTAACAATAGGCCCATTCCCACTATCCTAATGGAGATATTGATCTAACCACAAACACAAAATGTATTCATCTAAGGCTAACACTCAAAAAAAAAAAAAAAAAGATGAAACCAAAACCATGATCATGAGATAATGTAGTACAACAAGTCACCAGTGAGACACTCTATGGGATAAATATGTCGAGACTCCAATGGAGTATAAATGCTTTGGATCAGAAAGCCTGAGCTATATGTGGTGTAGAACTAAACTCCTACCCAAGTCTGTCACACCCAGTGCGATACTCAACTCCCTTAGGAGGCCACCACACTATACTCTCACAATAGCTTCTATAGAAGGTTGTAGGAATGCATATACCACACCCTAAAATCAACTCCCTTGAGACACACAAGTGTTCAATTCTATTATATTAAGTTTTATTTCTCATTAATTTGGTTATCACATATTAGAACCTCTTCATGGTAACTAGTTGGCCACTTCCAGGATGGGGTACATGAGAGAAGCCACTTCACACATCTACCCTACATAGCCATGCTCATCACACAATGAGTTTGTATAGGAAATACAAATCTCCAACCTAATCCCCAAATAAATAATACATCAACAACCAAATTTATGACTATAATCACATAATACCAATGTAAGGGTTGGATGAGAAATTCCAGGAAACAATTACAAAAATGCTCAACCAAACATATTGTTAAGAGTACAGATTCAACACAAATCCCAACACACAAAAAGTAAAACCATTGATGGATTGGAAACTTGACATACATTTCACAGCCTTGACCAAAACATGTGCCTAAAAATACTTGAGAAATCTGGGTGTCATGCAAAATAAGGCAATGTAAATATTGCTCAAAATTCTAAGTTGTCAAAAATCAACAAAATCATAAACCCATTTCCAAAATGGGATAAAATATCCAAACCTAAAATATAATTTGAGCTGCAAGCTAGCACATGGATGTTAGCACTATATCTTCACTAAAACATACAAATTAAAATATTGAAATGCAAAAAATGGAGGGTAACACTAGTTCTCAATGTCCAAGATATTAACAATAAAAAATGGGACAAAAAATAGAGAGAGAAAAATTAAACAAGAAGGACGTACCATTTAGCCAAGAGGGCAAAATGGGAACTGCAACAATAAAATAAACCAGTCACCAAATTTGATAAAATGTTTGACAAATGGAGATCATCTTGCTACAAATCCAAGATCACTCTTGTGTTTAGCCACCAAGCCATTCTCCCACAATGAGCAAAACAAGAAATTCTCTACTTGAGGTTTTGAGAAATTTCTATTAAAACTCTAAAACAAAGTGAATAATGAACTTTAAAAGTTATATTAAATTTTATTATAAGCACTTTTTCAAGTTGTTGATAAAAATAAAACATTAAAAATACTTAATAACCTAATAACCCCCCTTTTCTAGGCAAGAGCCTACAACACAGCGATAAATTGTGAGCCTCCTATGTGGAAGGTCTTGAGTTTGAAACTACTCAAGATTAGTACATAAAAATAATAATTAATCACAACACATAATAATAATAATGAATCTTGGCTTCGGCTCCTTACTGATAAAAAAAGAAAAGAAATCCTTTTCCAAATAAATAAAAAAATTCCAATTGCTTGGTATTCAACTACGTTAAAATAAAATAAATCTAAATCAATGTAAAACTTCCCTCAAATAATTAAATTGCATAGAATTTTTGTGTGTGCTAATTATGGATTCCTAAATGAATAGACACATTCATATGTCTAAACACATATGCGTAGTGAATTTTTCCAAATCAAAGAAGGGTTAATTATTTAATTTAAAATAGATATGTCATCCATATAGGGCTGACATTGGCTTAGTATGAATGACCAAATCACTAACTCCATGTGCTACTATCGAGGATATAATTCCTATATAGCAAAAAAATAACATCAAGTGTAGATGCACAATACATATAGCCGAAGCAACATGTGTGTGAAATTGTGTAATTATGAATTTAATTAAATACATTAAATACTCCAATTAATTCTTTCATTTGAATAATTAAATGAGTTTACTAAAAGAACGAGATACACATATGTAGCATAAGCACATCATCAATGAATATAAAAATAACCATAAGCAAGATCCATGTCTGAACACAAAATTTAACTAGATATCATCATAAGACATCATGCCATATGACTAGAATCATCATGTAGATATGATCAAACTAAATTAGTAGATTGAATCTAACATCTATCATCTATGATACTGACAATAAAATAATCATAAGATCATTGAAGCACCTCAAATAATAATATATAGTAATACATCAAAGTATATATCAAAAAAAAAGAAAAGGTACATAATGAAAATATGAGAGGCGCTACATCCTCCCCCACTAGACATAGGCTTATTCCTAGAAGCCTTCGAAACATATAAGGGTACAAATATCTCAATTGTGTGGCATCCTCTCAAGTAGGTAAAGTCTCATCACTTGGGTCCCATTGGACCTTTACCTGCTCTATATATCAACCTCTAAGGATCATCCTCCAATGCTAAAGAATGTGAATGGGCTCCAAATAATGTTATCCATCTTCTACCTAGAAAGCATCACAATAAAGTACATGTGTCATATTGAGGATATATTATCTCAATACACAATCTTCTCTAGAATCTAAAAGGGTCCAACAAATTGAAGTGCTAACATGGAGCCTTTCTCATAACACATAGGGCTCTATTGTGAATGCACTCTCAAAACCAACTAATCAGCAATAGAAAAGTGATGATCCAACCTATGACATATACATACTTCTTCTTCCTATCATGTGCAATAACCAAATGCTCTCTAATACAAAAATGTTGCTACTCCATCTTGCGAACCACCTTAGGACCCAAAACTTCTACATCCTCTAAATGATCCCAACTCAACGGGGTACAACATAGTCTATTGTACAAGGCCTAGAAAGGTGACATACCAAGAGAAATATGGCATCCATTGTAATAAGAAAACTCTACCAAGTACAAATAATCTTCCAACCTCACTTGCCATTTCATCACACACATGTGAAACATGTCCTCCAAAACCTAGTTCACTCTCTTAGTCTATCCATCTATCTCTGGGTGATAAGTCAAACTAAAATTGAATTCTGTGCTCAAATCATGCTCAAGAGATATTGACAGTGTTGAAGTGGACACTAGATCTCTATCCAAATTAACCTACTAGGGATCCCATACAACCAAACAATATCATCCAAGAAAACTTGACCCATTGAAGAAATTGTGTAAGAGGTTCTCACGAGTGAAAAGTGTACTACCTTGGACAATTTGTCCACTATCATCATAATAACATTGTATTGACACGATGAAATATGCAACCTTGTGACAAAATCTATAAATATCTTGTCCTTTTTCCACTTCAAAATAGTATATGGTTGGAAAAGACCTATACAATGCTAATGCTCTGCCTTCACTCTCTAGTACTCGAGACATCGAGCAGCAAAATCAGTAGCATCATGCATTATCCCTACCCAAAAGTACAACTATCTAAGATCGACATGCATTTTCCTAACACTAGGATGTGTAGAATATAATGCACAATGTAATTATGATAAAACTAAAGAATAAAGATCTCTTGATTATAGCACATAAATGTGCTCTAAGTGCCCTAATAGTCCATTAGAATCTAATGAATAACCAAAAAATGCCTCTCAAGGGTGTGTCTAGACACGATCTCTTCTCTAACCTCCCGATACCATGTGTTACTAGGAAAAGGCTCTAAACTATGGCTGCACAAATTTGCATCTAATTTAGCAAAACTAATATTTCATGCCTATGTTGCAAGATACGATGATCAATATATAGCTGAAACTTGTATCCGAAGAGGAAATATCTCCAATGCATAAGTGCATGCCTAATTTTTGCTAACTCAAAAGCATAAGTGGGGTAGTTCAGCTCATGGTGCTTGAGCTTTCTAGACTCATGCAATTACTTGACCATCGTGCATCAACACTACCCCCATGCCCTCTAATGTCACATATGTGCACACCATGAAATCACCTACAAGATTAGGCACTACAAGGTCAAGCATGTCTTACCTTGGTTCTTGTAAAACCTAATCTTACCTTGTTTGCTTGGTGTATTATCTTTCAATACTTACTAATGGTTGAAGGCATTATCATATGTGAATTGAGGAATCTTGTTGATTTTTCTCCAGTTAGTTGGAATCTTTGTAACATCTCTTCTAGTTTTTTCATTGAACTCAAAAGATTTAGAATCAAATTTATGTCTTCCTAAAACCTTATAGGTTGAAAACTTTCTCTAAACATGTGGATTTTCTTAGGGATTTTCCTCGCATTCGCTTCAGATATAACTAGTCAACATGCTAATTGGGTTTCAAAATTATCTCAAGCATTTGGAAAGATAAAAATTCTTACATTTTTTCATTGCGCTATTGGTCAATATGATTTGGGATATCTACAATATGAGTGGAGCATCATTCATTACTACATAATGGTGTCGTTTATTAGTTATGTATTTTGTTGTAAACATAACTTCATTTGATTCATAGGCATAATCTTATATTCACCCATTTACTTTTGTAAATACGCTTACGCATATTTTCTGATTAATTTAATTCTCATACTCATTCATGTATAAGATATTCTACTTGCTCACTGTACAGCTTCTTGGCTAATGACTGGTTGTGACTACTTTTTGAGAATTCAAGGAACTAAGAGCAATGATTATTAGCGCTTGATGGCGTGCTTTTAGTTTAGATTTTTGTTCTATGTTTAATAGGTTTTTTATTAGCACAAGGGCTCTCTTTGTTAGTTTTTACTGGACTAGTTTAATGACCACTGTGAATATTCTGGCCAAGTTTACATATAATTTTAACATTTTGATGGTTTTTACTAGTAGTAGTATTAAAGACACTTTATTGCACGGGGTTTTTTGATGGTTAAGCAGGGGGTTGGATAATTGCATGGTAATGACTTCTGATTGATTCTCGGTCTGTGTTTTGCTTGTATAAGTTAGCCCCCATTTTAATTGCTTCTTAATATCCAAAAATACAATCACTTCTAGATTAATTTAAGAAAAACAATTGTATATATACCTAGATATAAACTTTGACAATAAATATAAAAATCTGTTTCTGCTAGACATTTTTCAAAATGGTTCAAAATATTGTAGATTAACATAATAAATTGACCTTATACGATTTTGTGTAAATTGAAAATATTGTAATGGTTGTAGTGACCTTATTTTATTGTGTTTGAACTTAGCGTTACTTTTTCAGCGTTGCTTTACTTAATAAAGAACATTATAAATTGACATATATTAGTATTAAAGATTTAATTACAATATGTTTCCATCGTAATTTTAGAAATGGTCAAACAGACCGCTTCTGTGTGTACACCAATGGTTCATTTCACAATGCTCCCGTGGCCTGCAGACCGCCACGTGTAATAGCTAGTTGAGCCTCCTGACGTAATTCTTTAAAAATATAATAAAGAAATCAATCACGTTCAATTCCCGCCAAATATTCCGTGCAATACGTAGCAGCACAAATGCTTAAAAAGAAGATGTGACATTATTTGTATTAATTAATTAATTTAAAACTCTATAAACCATAGTTCTCTGATTTTTAAAGTAATTAATAAATTAAAAAACTGTCACTTCAGGTGCATTTGTTTGGCTATTTAGCCAAGGGCCTTTTGCCCGTGACTATACAGCCACGAAAATGCACTTCCTATACATTGCTTTTTCAAACTCTTTAAAAAAAATTCCTAGTCCTCTCCTTCGTAAGGAAGTGCATTTTCGTGGCTGTATAGACGTTGCCTCGTCTTTTCGGCCATTCATGGAACGGTACTCTTCTCCAAACGTGGAAGGTGCAGATTCAATCTGGATAGCTTGGAGTGCGTTCTGTAGGGCTCAGATTGCACGTTCAGCGCTCCGTACAAGATTTCAAAAGGAAATTTCGTAAAATTTAGACAAATCTTGAATCATATCTTGCCTCCACTACCTCCACTGGAAAAAGGTAAAAGCTCCTGCCTAAAATATCGTCCATTTCTCATTTCTTATCCTATGATTGAGCTGCATTACAGAGGCTTTGAGATCATAATCAGAGCACAAAATCAGTCGCAGCTGGTAACGATATTTTTCTGTATTTTGTTAAGGCTTTCGTAAATATTTTGTGCAATTTCAAAAGCTCTTTGCGCGCTCTTTAATTATTTGTCTAATTTCAAAGATCTTGGCACGATCTGTAAATATTTGTGCAATTTGGAAAGCTCTTTGTGATTTATGTAAATATTTGTGTGAGTTCAAAAATTCTTTAAAGATTGCTTACTGAAAACTAAAAATTTAGTAGCGCGTTCTATAAATCTTCGTATAATTTCAGAAACTGGTTGCTCGCGCTGCAAGTATTTGTGAGATTTGAGAAGCTCTGTGTGTTCTCAAATAATTATGTGATTTCGAAAAAGCTCTTTGCGCTTTAATATTTTTATGATATAAAAAGCACTTTCAAAATATCTCTATCATTTCAATAGCTTCATACACATTCTGTAAATATCTGTCTGATTTCAAAAGCTCTTTGATGTTCTATATATACTTTTATAATTTCAAAATCTGTTTACTCGTACTGCAAATACTTGAGTTATTTGAAAAGCTGTGTGTGTGTCCTACAAATATTTATGCAATTTCAAAAGCTCTCTGCGCTTTCTGAAAAATATTCGTATGATTTCAACAGCCATTTGTATATTTTCAAAATACCTGTATGATTTCAAAAGCTTCATACTCATTCCGTAAATATCTTTCTAATTTAAAAAGCTCTTTGCACATTCTATGAATATTCTTGTAATTTCAGAAACTCGTCGCAAGTAATGTTTTAGAGGTGTGTCACGTTTGCCTAGCGGACGACGGGCTGGATAAAAGAGCTTCACAATTCGTAGGTATTCTCCATCCCACAGATTCTTCTCCTTTAATATATTTTAGGAAAATAGTACAGATTACAAGTTTGAGAATAATGGGGAACTTAGAAGTAGAGCTCTTTACCCAAAATTTTGCATGTCCCGTGAAAAAAGGAACACGAAAAAAAATTAAAAAAACCGGATTCACCGGGTTTCTAGGCACTTGTAATATTATGTTTAAGTTTCTTAATCCTTTGGAAAAAGTATTATTTCAATTTTTAGTATTTTTGTTTTTTGTTTGAATGTAGTAATATGTACATTTAGTATATTATTTGAAAAATTAAATAATTTGATTTAATGTACATTTAAAAAAAATATAAATAAAAAATTTAAAAAATAAAATAAAATTATATATATATATATATATATATATATATATATATAATTTTATATTTAAATTACATTTATTGATTATGTATTATATAACTTATTTAAATTTTTTGTTAAAGTACTATATTTTTAATTGATTGTTTGTAAATGTTAATAATTAGAATACGATCTACTTAATATTATTTTAAAATAATTTTTGTATGCATATTTTTTATTTTTGAAAAAATATACCTCTAAAAAAGTTGTGAAAATGATATAACTTTGCATTAATTCAAGGGAGCTTAAGTACATATGGTTGTACTATGATTTTTTAAAGGAAATAACATGGATAAACAACTATTAAAAATGTGATTTTAAGTAGAAAATCATCGAAATTTGTGTGTTCATTTGTTAAAGATATATGTAGTTTAGGTCACCCAAATCATTCATGCAAAATCTTGCTTGGAGTTTTTTCATGAGCAATAAGCAAGGATCATAATTTGAAGACTCAAATCTATCAAACCTATACAAAAATACTACATGATAAACTATGTCTAGGCGAATAACTTTCTTAGTATCTTACATTTCACAAATAGTCATATGAATAGGAGAGAACTCAACAAACGATCCATAATTATTACTACAAATTTGATAGATGGAAATTAAGCTATGTAAGATATTAGGAACATGAAGAACATCATTAATGCTACTATCTTGCATCAAAACTAAACATGTCTTAAAAGAAAAAAGAGAGAATTTGATAAGAGTTTCGAATAATAGTATGTGAAGCAACACTATTATAAGAAATTTTGTAGTAAGAGTCATGATATCAAAAGAACCAAAATATAGTCTTCTCTTTCTTAAATATTCTCACTACCATCTTTCTGCATGATTTATCTTACCATTATTTTTTGGTGGCCACATTTCCTACTCTTGTCTACCGTTGGGGGCAATATTATACATGCATTCAAAGCATCTTGGGTATATGCTATTCTATTTTGAACATGTAATTCTCTCATATTTTGGACAATTGTATGCTTAAAATACTCTACTTATAAACTCCTTCAATACTTGTGTGCATTCTGCAAGTCTTGACTTCACATAGTTCTCATTGTCAAAGAATTTGGTTTTGTCACTTCTTTACTTGATTGATGAGGTCACATGCATGGATTGACCTACGGTAGTATTAATACGAGAGAGAGAGAGAGAGAGAGAGAGAGAGAGAGAGAGAGAGAGAGAGAGAGAGAGAGAGAGAGAGAGAGAGAGAGATCATTTTCTTGTATTGATTTTAATCATTCTTTTTCTATTTGTTATCACAACTTTTCTTAGATCACATTTTCGTACTTTTTTTCCTATCACATATTTTCTATTTGATTTCCCTTATTTGAATGAACTTTGGCCCATTTGGTTGCTGGAATATGATTTAGGAATTGGAATTTGAAATTCTTGATTTGGAATTCTGGAACTTGAAGTCAAGATTACGCTCTCTGGAATTTGTTTTGAGACTGTTTGGTTCAAACTTAAAATGATTTGAAATTTGAAATTTTTTATTCCAAGCATGTTTGGTTCAAAATATGAATATATGGTTCAAAAAATGAGTATAAAAGTTACAGTGAGAAAGGCAATTTGTATCTCCAATTTTTTCAAGGACCTATTCATGATGCTTCCTACTCCGCACATGCCAAATGTCAATATTCACTACAAAATAAAAATTCAAGAAAAAGTTAAAAGAAATACGAAAGAATTTATATATGACTGGTACTAGTTATATTTTATTTAATTCAAACATATGAGCAAATAAAAGCAAAATATTTTCTCCCCATTTAAAAAAATTAAATTTCAAAAATTTGTGCAAAAATAGGTGTCCCCAAATGGGCATCTGGATGTCAAACCCATTTAAATTTTACTTTAGTTGAAATCCTCATTTTTTAAAAATGAGATTTAAAATGGGAATTAAAAGGGGAATTCCAAATAACAAGTATTTTGAAGGAATTTGGAATCCTTGTTTTGGGGGTCAAATGGGGATACAAGATTTTACTTTTTCTCAATTCCAATTCCGATTGCGCAGACCCAAACAATGGATTAGAATTTTTTTAAAATTTTGAATGCCAATTTCATTCTAATTCCAGTTACCAAATGGACGCCACGAATCGAAAAAGCTAATTTCAATGTGACTGGGCTTCCCACTATCCTTGTAAAATGAACATTATTTTGTTTGTTGGTATTATAAATGTTGGTATGTTTTCCATTGCATCAAAAACTCGAGTTGTTAATGAACATCACAAACATTAGACTTACCCAAATCTACGAGAGTCGATTAAGCCATGTCGCAAATCCTGAAGGAGGTGTTGACCACCAAGTCAACAATCTCCCCCTCAGCACTAATTGAGGGTTTCGCACTAATGAAAATGAAGGAGACCTCCCGAGATTCAAACCCATGACCCAAGGCTCTGATACCAATTATTGGTATGTTTGTCGTTGCATCAAAAGCTTGAGTTGTTAATGAACATCACAAACATTAGACTTACCCAAATCTATGAAAGGTGGTTGAGCCATGTCGCAAACCCCGAAGGAGGTGTTGACCACCAAGTCAACAATAAATAGTCACATGCATCAACGATGGTTACATAAATTTTATACCACTTCTATATCATCAGGTTTGATTGACCCTCTTAAATGGGGTATGCTATTATATTGCATTATGATAATGAGTCATTAAATATAGGTTATGTATTATGTTCAACTTATATGGTTAGCTTTGAATAAGTTATACCTATTAAGTAATTGCTCTGCTTTAGCCAATTGACTGCCACTAACAAGTATGTTGACTTTCATGTTGATTATCCAGACTTCTTCTAGCCGCTATCATATATACTCTCGAGTCTAATGTTGAGTCTAAATGTTAAACATATTGAATGTATTTGTTGAGTACATATTTCGCTACTTTCCTCCCCAATATATACGTCTGCACCATAGCTACTTTTCTTTACCATAATTTATGATCTCTGTAATGTCCACATTTTAGCAGTTGACCAAGTGTGTGTGCGTTAGCCTTGTTCTACATGGTCCCGAGGGCTAACAAAGGGTTTAATGGGAACCTAGAGTGTTTTGGCCTAGTCATTTTCAGTTTGGGCCAAAACGAAGTTGATTTACTCAGTTTCAGGCATACTTACTATTTTTAGTAAGTCGGCAGGACACAGTGCAGGTCAATTTTGGTGATTGGATTCAATACTCCTCGGTGAGAGCTTTCCGATGAGCTATCACTCGCATTAGTCGGAGTCTGATTGCTAATACATTTTAATGCCTGAAGTTTTATTAAAGTAATGTCTAATTTAATTATAAAATATTACAGTGTTACTTTAATATTTATTTTATGGTGATATGTACCCAAGGGAGACATAAGGGGTATTTTAATATATGTTTCATATATTACACATCTTTTATACCACATTGCCCATATGAGTTGAGCGGACCCTTGGAAATAGAATAAAAGGAAGCATCTGTGGCTTCATTAGGCAGGTTGAATATGAGAAGAAATTGGTGTGTGAGTTGCAGCTCCGTTCTTGGCATTTGAGGACGTCTATCCTCTCTTGTAACATTCTAGACGTCATTCCCTTGGGGTTTGGCCTTTGGAATTCTTTGTTATTGGCTTCATTATCAGGCAGTTTAGTTGCATTTCTGGCTATAGGCAGATTTGGTATTTTGCTCATATCTTCTTCGCTACTTGTCCGACGCTTATGCCGCTTTGAGGGAATGGTATTACGAAGGTAGTGGACTGATTGAAGGACAAAGTATTGTAGCAGCAAGTTCGAAAGCATGGGCTGGAGTATTATGTCAATACTGCTGAAGTAATTAGTGAGTTGATAAATCTGCCATGTATTTGGTTTTATGAATTCTGAAAATAAAATTTTATTAGCAGCAGTTCATTTCCACTTTGCATATTATTGTAGTTTCTTTCTTGTTTATGTTGTATGATATCAATTCCATGCACAAAACACAACAAACAAATAAATGTTTGATTTTTGGAGTTATAAGGGGTTTAAAACATTAAACGGAGAAATAAGAGGTTGCATGCAAACTGTTTGACAAAATTCCTTTCAGCAAATTGGTTTAGTTTTATGGGACATCCAGGGGTGCCCATTACAATCTCCCTTATATGATTATGATATTCCTATCTGGGTTGTGATATATTTTGTAGTCCTAGTCAAACAACAATCAATACTAAGTGTCCTCTTGTATTATTTCTCCATTCTCCTATTGCCTTCCTTAATTTCTAAGTTGTCAATTTAGGTTTGGTTCCAATTTTGAAGTTCGAGAATCAATTCACAAGTTCACTAATTTTGTCTCCCAATGATAGTGGCACTA